>JAJTUV010000951.1:710000-757500 GCA_021653895.1 Mastomys natalensis | reverse complement strand
AAAAAAGGGGGGATGTTTTAAAAAAACCCCCCCAAGGGGGAAAAAAATTTTTTTTCTTTTAAAAAATTTTTAAATTTTTTTCCCCAACCCCCAACCCCTTCCTTTTTTCAAATTTTTTTTTTGGGGAAAAAAAAAACCCCCCCTTTCTTTTTTTTTAAAAAAACCCAAAAAAAAATTTTTTTCCCTTTTAAAAAAAAAATTTCCTTTATTTTATTTTTTTTTTTAAAAAAAAAATTTTTTTTTTTCCCCCCTTTTTTACTTCCTTAATAAAACAAAAACCCGAGAAAATATACATTCAGAATTTTTTAAATTTTAAAAAGAAGGAGATGTATATTAAAAAACACTATTTTTTATACTATAGAAGATAAAATTTTCAGTACAGTTTGGGGGTTTTGTCTGTGAGGAACAAGGTCCAGCATGTTAAAAACATCAAAACCCACGTATTTACAAGATCCTTTGAAAGTGGAGGTTTATTTTCATGAACCTACAAACATATGCCATATTCTTTAGATCCCTCCAATTTGTTCCAAGAGTTAATACTATACAAATTGTCTGTCTGTCTGTCTTTATTCTTGAGACAGGATCATGATATGTAGCCCAGCCTGGCCTTAAATTGTATCCTCTTGCCTCTGTTCTCCCAAATATGAGCATTGTAGCATCTACTGCCACCACCATCACATCTTAAGTAAAAAAATAATTATTTGATTGAAATTATGAAAAAAGAAAAGCAGGAATAACTAAGCCAAGAGCAATAAAAAGAGTGAAGAGTGGGAAGGATGTTGCCAACTTAATGCAAATGATGCAATGAGTACTGTGTCGAATAAATAACCAAGGTACAGCTATCAGTGCAGACCCTCATGCACACCACAATTTCTGAAAAGCGTGTTGCAGTACACATAATCTACAACACTCTGTCTGCAATTTATTTTTAAAAAGACAGACAATTCACACAAAGTCTTTCATAGCAGCTCATCTGAGCCAAGTAGGCACCGGAGAACACATTCAACCTCATTATAAGTCAGACAAATGATGCAACTTACATCCTATAGGTGAGGACTATGTCAAGTGTGTGGGGCAGGGATCTTAGGCTGGCTGATATGTTTGTACCATTGTATGACCATTTTGGAGAGCAGTTTAACACTGTCAGTTAAGATTGAACATTTCCAATTCTACTCTAAGGCATGCAAATAACATTTATCTGCACATATATTTATAGTTATTCAAGCAACATTATGCCTTCCTGTCCCGTAAGAAGCAGAGCATTTCTTTTTTTCTTTTTTTTTTTTTTTTTTATTGGAAATTTTATTTACATTTCAGATGTTCTCTCCTTACCCCCATTTCCCCCTCCCTCCCTGGAACTCAACTATCCCTTCCCCCCCTCCTCCTGCCTCCATGTTGGTGTACCCCCACCCACCCTCCCCTGTATCTCACCTCCCCACCCTCGAATATTCTCCCCCCCACGATGTCCAGCCTTCATGGGATCAAGAATCTCTTCTCCCACTTATATGTAGCTCCCTTGCATTATAGCTGGAGCCATGGGTCCCTCCCTAAGCTCTCCCAGGCTGGTGGCTTAGACCCCGGGGCTCGAAGCAGAGCATTTCTAAGATTATGAAGAAAACAAATGAACTACAGGGTGGAAAGGAATCAATTCTCCAAATGTAAGGCTGAGGTAGAGAACAGTTGCTAAACAGTCAGACTCTATTACCCCTTAGACAATGCTCAAGTCAGGTTGTGGGAGCTTGAAAGGCAGCCTGGTTTCTGGTCAAGCACATGCTGGAAGCCCCAGTGACCCAAGGTAACCTTGAGGGACAGCAGACACTTCACCACGCCCTCAGACTCCAGGCTCCTGACACAAGGTTGCAGCCCTACATAGATTTGGGTCTTTCAGTCACGTAGTCTCAAGACAGAAGGGCGTAGCCATTAAGTTTTCCTTCCCACACCCTCCCTCCCTGAAAAAGGTATTTAACCTCAGGTCCACTCTGAGAAATGGGTACGATTTCTAATTTACTTTACACCATGACAATAAACCTGAGCTTACCCAGAAGTTCTTTTTTTTGTTTGTTTGTTTGTTTTTTATTTAAGATTTATTTATTTTATGTATATGAGTACACTGTGGCTGTCTTCAGACACACAGAAAAGATCATCGGGTCCCATTAGAGGTGGTTATGAGCCACCATGTGGTTGCTGGGAATTGAACTCAGGACCTCTGGAAGAGCAGTCAGTACTCTCAAACCACTGAGCCATCTCTCACAGCCCCACCCAGAAGTTCTAATCATTGCTTTATTATTTTTCTGAGAGAAGTGCTCAGATTCACTTTTAAGTGATAATGCTTAAAAGCTAAAAGTTCACCTGTCTGTTTTTTTTTTTTTTTTATGACTATTGCTCTGTAGTACAGCTTTAAGTCAGGGATGGTGATTCCCTCAAGGTTTTTTTTTTTTTTTTTTTTTTTTTTTTTTTTAACTGTTGAGAATTGTTTTTGCTATCCTGTTTGGTGGTGGTGGTGGTTTTTTTTGTTTGTTTGTTTTGTTTTGTTTTTGTTATTTCAGATGGAATTGAAAATAATTCTTTCTATATCTGTGTAGAATTGAGTTGGAATTTGATAAGGATTGCATTAAGTCTGAACATTGTTTTTGGTAAAATGGTCATTTTTACTATGTTAATCCTACCAATCCATGAGCAGGGGATCTTTTAATTTTCTGAGGTCCTCTTTTGATTTTTTTTCAGGGATTTGAAGTTCTTGTCAAACATATCTTTCACTTACTTGGCAAAGTTACATCAAGATATTTTATATATTATTTGTGAATATTGTAAAGGGTGTTGTTTCCCTAATTTCCTTCTCAGCCCATTTACTATTTGTGTAGAGGAAGGCTACTGATTTGTTTGAGTTAATTTTATACCCAGCCACTTTATGTGTAGTTGTTTAGCAGCTGTAGAAGTTCTCTGATAGAATTTTTGGGTCGCTTATGTATACTATCATATCATCCACAAATAGTCATACTTTGACTTCTTCCTTTCCAGGTTGTATCCCTTTGACCTCCTTTTGTTGTCTAATTGCTCTGGCTATGACTTTGAGAACAATATTGAACAAATAGGGAAAGAGTGTGCAGTCTTGTCTAGTACCTATTTTAGAGGGATTGCTATAAGTTTCTCTCCATTTAGTTTGATGGTTGGCTACTGGCTTACTGTACATTGCATTTTACTATGTTAAGGTGTGGGCCTTGAATTGCTGATCTTTCCAAGACTTTTAACATGAAGACGTGTTGTATTTTGTAAAATGCTTTTTCAGCATCTAATGTGATGATCATGTGATTTTTTTTCTTTGAGTTTGTTTAAGTAGTGGATTACGTTGATGGATTTCTGTATATCAAATCATCCCTGCATCCCTGGGATGAAGCCTACTTGATTGTGATGAACGATTATTTTAGTGTGTTCTTGTTGGGTTTGTGAGAATTTTATTGAGTATTTTTGCATTGATATTGATAAGTGAGATTGGTCTGAAGTTTTCTTTCTTTGTTGGATCTTTGTGTGGTTTAAGTATCAGTGTAACTATGGTTTCAGAGAATAAATGAGGTAGTATTTCTTCTGTTTCTATTTTATGGAATATTTTGAGAAGCATTGTTATTTAGCTCTTCTTTGAAGGTCTGATGAAACTATCTGGCCCTGTGCTTTTTTGGTTGAGAGACTTTTAATAACTGCTTCTATTTCCTTAGGTGTTGTGGGACTGTTAGATAGTGAATTAAAAACCATATGGTTGGTTCATAGACAGACATGCAGATCAGTGGCATAGAACTAAGGACCCAGAAATAAACCCATCCACCTGTGGTCACTTGATCTTTGACAAAAAAGCCAAAAACCATCCAGTGGAAAACAGATAGCATTTTCAACAAATGGTGCTGGTAACTGAAGTCTGCATGTAGAAGAACGCAATTTGATCCATTTTTATCTCCTTGTACAAAGCTCAAGTCCAAGTGGATCAAGGACATCCACATAAAACCAAAAATGCTGAATCTAATAGAAGAGAAAAGTAGAAATGAGCCTTAAACTCAGTGACACAAGGGAAAATTTCCTGAGCTCAGGCTCTAAGATTAACAATTGACAAATGGGACCTCATGAAACTGAAAAGCTTCTGTAAGGCAACGATACACTGTCAATAGGACAAAAAGATCTTCAGCAATCCTACATCCAACAGAGGGATACTATCCAAAATATACAAAGAACTCAAGAAGATAGACTCCAGAAAACCAAATAACCCAATGAAAGTTGGGGTTCAGAGTTAAACAAAAAATTCTCAACTGAGGAATCTGAAATGGCTGAGAAGCACCTAAAGAAATCTTCAACATCCTTAGTCATCAGGGAAATGCAAATGTAAATGACCCTGAGATTCCACCTTACACCAATCAGAATGGCTATGATCAAAACTCAGGTGACAGCATATTCTGGCAAGGATATCGAGAAGAAACACTCCTCCATTGCTGGTGTGATTGCAAGCTGGTACTACACATTGGAAATCAATCTGCTGGTTCCTGAGAAAATTGGAAATAATTCTACCTGAAGAGCCAGGTAAACCACTACTGGGCATATTTATATGCCCAAAAGATGCTCCAACATATAGCAAGGGCACATGCTCCACTATGTTCATAGCAGCCTTATTTATGATAGCCATAAGCTGGAAACAACCAAGATGTCCATCAGTGGAAGAATAGATACAGAAAATGTGGTACATTTAAACAATGGGATACTATTCAGCTATTAAAAATAGAAACTTCACGTATTTTGCTGGCAAATAGATGGAACCAGAAAACATCATCTGGAGTGAGTTAACAGACCCAAAAAGACATACGTAGTAGCATGTACTTACTGATTAGTGGATATTAGGCCAGATGCTCAGATTACCCACAATACAACTCACAGACCATATGAAGCTTAACAATAAAGAAGCCCAAAGTGTGGATGCTTCAACTCACTTAGAAGGGGGACCAAATAATCATGGGAGGCAGAGGGAGGGAGAGACCTATGTGGGAGAAGGGAGAGGGAAGGAAAATGGGGGCAGGATCAGGTATGGGAAGGGAGAGGAAAGAAGTTCAGAGAGCCTGGAGAATGAATAAAAATATGAATAAAAATTGGGGAATGGGTGGGTGGTGTGGGCATCTGAAAGTCCCAGATACCAGGTATTCCAGGGGCTCCCAGCACCCAATGGGGATGACATTAGCTGAAATACCCAACAGTGGGGAGATAGAACCTGAAGAGATCACCTCCAGTAGATAGACATGACCTCCATTTGAGAGGTGGAGCCACTGACCCATCTCAAAATTTTTAACTCAGAATTGTTCTTGTCTAAAGGAAATACAGGGAAAAAAATGGAACACAAATTAAAGCAAATGTCATCCAGAGACTGCCCCCCTTGAGATTCATCCCATCTACAGACACAAAACTCCAACACTATTGATGATGCCAAGAAGTGCTTGCAGACAAGAACCTGGTATGTCTGTCCTCTGAGAGGCTCTGCCAGCACCTGACTAAGACAGATGCAGATACACATAGCCAACAGTGGACTCAGCCCAGAAACCCCAATCAAAGAGTTATAGGAAGGACTGAAGGGACTGAAGGGGACTGGAACTCCATAGGACGAACAGAGACTAAACCACCAACCAAAGAGTATACATACATGGGAGGATCCATGGCTCCTGCTACATATCTAGCAGAGGATAGCCTTATCTAGCATTAATGGGAAGGGAGGTGCTTTGTCCTGTGGAGACTTGTTGTCCCATCAAAGGGGGATGTTATAGGGGTGAGGCAAGAGTGGGTGGATGGGTGGAGGCATATCCCCTTAGAAACAAAGGGGATAGGAATGGGGGGTCATGGAAGGGAGACTGGGAAAGGGGACAATATTTGAAATGTAAACAAACAAAACAATTAATAAAAGTTTTAAAAGTTCAGGAAATTAAGTATTTACAACACGCCCAAAATTTGTTTAGAAGCTTTAATACTATCTTAGGTCTTGACCAAAAGAATCACAAAACTCTACACGTTTCATTTGTACCTATTCTTGGAATTTCATTACAAAAGTTCACAGAGCTCGACTGACATCTACTAACTATATGGACATGCTCATTTCTGCAGTATCTTTTACAGACATGAGATGCCATGCAGACTGGAACCTACTGAGGACTGGGTGACACTGAGATAACCCAGTGTCCTGTCATCTTGTCTGTTACTGTCCTTAAAGGGTCTATCTCTTCTTACCATGTTTCTGTCCTTTCTTAGAAAGCATCACAATGTGGGCTTCCGGATTTGAGTTAAGATTGCTGCTTGTAAACCCTGAGTAATTTGTTTATGAGCACTTTCATAAAAATTAGAATTCAGAATGAGAAAAGAACATAACTAGTAGACTTAGGATTTCTCAAGAAGTCAGTTGCTTAAACAAGTGCTTAATGAGTATAGTCCACCTTCTATTTTCTTATTCCTGGTGGTTTTCTTGGGAGAACTCATTGTTTGGAGTTTTATTAATTTGTCAGAACCTCGAATACATGGCTAGATACAAAGACATTTACTCAAGAGTCTTTATAAAACATTTGATGAAATGTGAGATTAACACTTGACAGATGACAAGAAATTTTACCAGATGTGACTCAAAGCTTTTCAATGAAAAAATAAGAAACTGAAGGAGAAGCACAAAGACGATGAATAGAGGCAGTCATTGGAGAATTTCTCACTGGAGAGTGTTAGTGCAAGACAGAAAAAGGAAAACATATCAAATAGAAGCTAGAATCTGAATGAACGCTTGGAGGTGCAATGAAGAATGCATGGCAGGAGAAAAGAAGACATTTCAATGCAGTCACTAAGATAAAAGTTTAGAGTGCTAAACTGAAGACCTCATGAGTCAGCTACCGAGGCCATAGAGAAAGTATCAGAGCTGGTTAGTGGCTTGAGGAATATGGTAGCATCAAGCTAACACAGCAGTTTAGAAGAGTAGGGCTCAGTGGCAGGTAGTTCATTTCTTTCTTGTCTTCTATGACTTCTTGGTATTGAATGAATTACAACACTCCAGTGTCCTGGATTAGGAAGAGGAGGCTTCCAACCCCAGTATCAGTTCTTAAAAGCTTGCACGGTAGCCCAACTCATTTAGAACACCTGGCCTTTGGTACAAGAGTGCAGAGGAGTCAGATATAGGTGCCACACAATGGCCAAGTAGATTGTTGCTTCTCCCAACTTCATACTTTGTACAGCTCTTTTGTAAATGAATTACATGTTTTTTTTTTTATAAGAACTCACTTAACATAAAAAATTAGAAAATGACGACTTAGAGTTTAGAAAGATTAGTGATAGAAAACGTTAAAGATAGACTGTGGTTGCTATGCAGGAAGAACCTTGACCATCATGGTAGCTATGTTCAATTTTCCTATATCAACACCACTTCAACATTCTAATTTATTTGCTTGTTTACTTTGCAGTGCTAGGGATTGACACTGGGGCTCATGAACGTACTTGGTGCCAATCAACATCACTGACTTCCAATTTTTCTATACTTTAACATAAGCTAATACATTACAACAGTATAGGGTCCCATATACTTTAACATAAGCTAATACGTTGCAACAGTATGGGGTCCCGGAGACATTAGGGGCATAAAATTGACATAAAAATGTTACTGTGGTTGAGAGTTAGTACTGTGCAGCCTGGCTTCTTTTTCAAAACAAATCAGAACACTGTTCCGAACATTGGTATCACGCTAGGAGCTGAAGTGGATTTTTGGCACTAATGAACCCAGTTGTCATTCCCTACCTCTACAGCAATTCTGAAGCAGGCACCTCATTACAAATGGCCCAATCCTTAATTTCCATTCAGGGACAGGCAGGATTTATGTGGATTTTTTTTTTCTTTTTGACACACGGTATTTTAATCCTTGATTACAGAATGTCACTGGGTTTTGAGTTATCTCTTCTGTGTAAAATAGTTATCTCTTCTGCAGAAACAATTCATTTTATTATATACCTGCCAGCCAAGTGTATTCTGTAGGTTCAACAGCTATGTGTAACTCAAGTTACTTTTCAAGAGGACAGATATTTTTGTTCCTTCCTATTCTTTGTTAGACAGCCTGTGTTTTGGTGATGAAGTCTTTCAATCCAAGTTATCAATTGGAATTGCATTGATTCACAGCACCAGGGGATAACAAAAACTTAGGATTGCATTTAGCTTTAAAATGTCTTTAAGATGATATTTACAAGGGCCATGATATTTCTTTCTGCATGGGTGAATGTATAAGTTCTCTGGAAGTGAAAGGTTTTATAACTCATATCAAGTCTCATGCAGCATTCAGGGAATGTGGACCTCAAGTCAGGCTATAAGAAAGACAGTGCTGCATCGTGATGACATCATGGATCAATGCACAGCTAGAAGACTTCCCTCTATTCCTGCAACATGCATACTTAGAAAGTACAGTCTGACTTCGATCTCTGAACAAATCAAACCACAGGTGCTTAAACAAAAAGAACAGTGGCAGTCCAAGGTAGGCTATGAGCTACCCAGTCCATATCCTCCCTAGGTCTTAGGTTAGCAGGTTTTTGTCAGAAAGGCAACTTTGTTGACAAATACAGACAGGGGCAGGATCTCTCTGCTGTGGAAATACTACCAGCATACTTTGAGCAGATCTTTGCTTGGGGCAAAGAACTGATGATGTCTCAGTTTTATACATAATAAATGAGCCATTTTCTTCAACACATCAGAGCAGTTTTCTTGATTGTGCACACATATCATTGATGCTAAGGCTCAGATCCTGATTTTTCTCATGCCCCACACAAAGCATGTCTCCACAGATCTGCAGACCACAGTTCAACAATACTCTATGGAGACAAACCTGACTTAAAAATTCAAGCTTCTGTTTCCACTAACATCGGCTGGTACAAGCCAGGTTGGAGAGGAGAGACACAGGTAAAAATTCTGAGCCCTTGTGCAAGTACTCAATGACTAATTCTTCAATTGCAAACAAGAAGTAGGCTGGGGAGCGAGCTAATTATGCTATGAATAGGACCAGTCCCTTCTGGAGATATACATGGAAGGGGATTGTGAAGGTATACAGCAATGACGTTATCCAGCCAGGATAGCTGTGACAGTAGAAACAGGGCAGAGTACTTTCTAGAAAAAAGCAGCATGAAGGTGAAGTGAACCAGAAATAGTTAGCAGAAGAGACAGCAGTCACCCACAGGTACCAGGCAGATAACAAAGGGCCAGTTTCCTTATTGGTATCAAACCCTGAGAATAATTCATAGCTGTTTGATTTGTTTAAATGTATGGACAGTTCTGCTTTCCTTTAGCATTTTCAACACTGTGTGTGCATGTTGCTATTCTTTATCATTTGGAAAACACTTCTATTTATCATCTGAATTATCATGCAAAGCATGCACCAAGAATGAAAAACAACTGAGATATCACCACAGCCATAAAATACGTGTGACAGAAATGTAATCAAATCTCAGCAGGCACAGACAGAGAGCAGAAGATATCTTCTCTGTCTATGGATAGTTGGATAACAATGGTGGTGAAGTTCAGGTCATGGTAGGCTTAACCAGACAGCATTCAGAAAAGACCATGTGGTGTGGGGAGAACAGCATGGATGTCTGTTGTCCTGCTAAACTGTGCCCAGGAAGTGAAAAAGATGGCAGCTTTTAGGAGAACATCTCCTATCATCCCTGTCCTTTTTTTTTGTCTCCAAGGCCATCCAGCCTCTTCTCTAACCAAGGATGGAATATTACGTATGCTATTACACAGGGACCAGCTACTTTCTCATCCACTGTCTTATCTTCTACAGCATACACTGGGGAGTGTCTCATTATCAGATGGTCCTATCTCCTTATCAAGGGAACCAATGCTTTTTACATATACACTAAGGCAGTTCATGTGATGGCCAATTCCTGACAATACATATAAGCCAGCCAACATACACTTCACTATGAGACCATACTGTCAGTGTATTAAGCATATTAAAAGGACTAAAAGTGGACACAGGATCACCTGTGGCGAAGACAACATTCCTGGAGACCAGACGGTGCTCCACAATGGAGAATTGTGGGAGCTCGATCCTTTCCACGCCAGTGACAGCCTTGTCCCCGCCACGCCAGTAAAATTCAATGTCATCCGTGGTATAGCCATCTACCAGGAGAGAGAAGCAGGAACATGGTGGATAGGAGACACTGTCATTTTAATAGCAATGTAAAGCCCAAGAAATTAATTTTGTTAAAATTAGATTTTAGAAAACTATTAGATTTAAAGAATTATTTAATGTGCACATCTGTGAGAAATGTCAATAAATAAACTTTCAGATAGATGTCTCTGTGTTACCTCAGAAGTCTGTTTTGGACCAAGATGGTCCGGAAAAGCAGAGAACTGGAATTGTGGGAAATAAGAGCTTAGACCAGCGTGACATTATAGACACCTAGACATCATCTAGTGGAGGATTTTCACACATCTTTACAAGGGGGATTATGAGGCTGGGGAAAGCAGGTATGAAGATTCAGGAATGGCTACAGAGACTAAGAGCCAACTCTCCCAATCAAAATCTAGTGGCAAGAGTTCTTTTAAGGTGCCTGTCCATTTTAGAAATGCCCTTGGCTGGGAAACTCCTGGCCCAGATGCACTGGCATAGGTGTCCTCTTCATGAAGAGTGTGATAACAATAAAGACTGTATCTCTCACCTAGTTCTGGGGACAGTTCTCATATTTACCTGAAAGACAGGCAATGTTCTTTGAGAATGAGAGAATCAATGAGAAACAATGCACAGTCTTACCTCACCACCAGGAGTCACCCAGAAGATCACAGCAAATTGTATATTTATTTCCATCTCTTTGTATTTTTATTTTGTCTATTTTCCTCCTCTCTTCTTCCTTTACTTCTTCCCTACCCTTCCCTTTCTTCTTTTCAACCTTCTCTCTTCCTCACTCCTTCCTCCTTCCTTCCCTTCCTTCCCTTCTTCCTTGATTTCTTGTTTCTCCCTTGAGTAAGATCTCATGACCTAATACCAGATGACCTATATCATCTGCTAAGTGCATCCACTTTTCAATTAGATCAATAAAACATAAATCTGATTTAAAAATATATCATTGAAATGCAATAGAATTTTGTATGTGAACACATATAAAACAAATTTATCAATGCTTTCATAGTCCAGGACCCTAGCTTCTGCAGTGTATATCATGACCCTAGAGCAATCTGCAGTCCTCTGAATAGACCACAGTGTGGCACCTACCATTTAGCATCTCTTTCTGTCTTCCTGACCTGAAAAATCCTTCTCTAATAAAATACTTACCTGATTATGTCACTCCTCTATGTAAAGTCCTCAGTTGCTTTCTATGCAATGGAGAAAACAAGCCCAAACTTCTTACAAAGAACTCAGGAACTTACAAGATAAACCCCAATGTAATGTGACATTACCCTCTCCCATTACCAGGCCAGGTATGCATGTCTCTTACTGATCAGAGCAGCTCCTGTGCCCAGACCAGTTGTGTTCTCTGCAGAAGCCATTCTCAGATGTTCAAATGCCCCATCTTTCTCCAGGTCACATGATTTACTGAGAGCTTCCTGCAGAATCCTTCCATGAGATCCCATCTTCTGAATAACCCCACAATCACCCACAATTCTTTGTATTTTAAAACACTTATTGCTCTTTCTGTTTGTTTCACATCCCTCTGGACCATATACTCTGGTCTGGAAAGCATTTTGTCTCTATGTTCTATATGTCCCTGTTCATGCATAGGATCAAAATGCAGCTCTATGGTAGAATGCTTGTTTCACACATGTGAAGCCCTGGGTATAATCCCAGAAACAGAAAACAAAATCAAAGCTATACATCAGTGCTTGCATAGAGTTGAACCCTGCAAAGTATGTGAGGGATAAATTAATGGATCAACAAATTTATACTCGGATGGAAAACAAAGATAACACTCCCACTCCATTCCCAGTGCATAGAAGCCAGCAGAAAGGAATTCCCTGCTTGTCCTCAGACACTGTCAGCCTGGAATTCTGCAGGATAAGTCATCCCTTACCCAAGAAATCTCTTTTGCCCAACACCTGCTGAAGTCAGGTCACACAGCAGTATTGATCACACTCAGAGGTGTGTGCAGGCAGTTGGAGCTGTAGCTGCTTCCTAAATAAATGCAATAAATGCTTGCATTCACTTCCTAAAATGTCCATAGTCTCAGCAGAGCCATAGCCTCTAGCCAAATAGAAGACATTTCACTTCCAAGAATAATCCTAGGAACTGTAGGGATCACCATATTTCCTCTGAGCCTTTGAAGCTTCATTGCCAAAGTCCTTTTTTTTTTTTTTTTTTTTTTTTTTTGGTTTTTTGAGACAGGGTTTCTCTGTGTAGCCCTGGCTGTCCTGGAGCTTACTCTGTAGACCAGGCTGGCCTCGAACTCAAAAATCCACCTGCCTCTGCCTCCCAAGTGCTGGGATTAAAGGCATGCGCCACCACTGCCTGGCTTCATTGCCAAAGTCCTTAAAAGTTCCAATTCTGTATCATTGGATGTGACTCTACATTCCTGATCTCTGAATTCATAGCTATCAGGAAGGATGGGCATTGATCCATAAAGCAGAGAAGGGCACAGTATGACCAGCTACAGCCCCAACTGTGTATTCTCTCATGGTGCATAAGCTCCATACACACTCTTCAACCACAAATACTTCAAATGACATCACAAAAGCAACTTCACTTAACCACCAAAATCTCAGTAGAACACCACTTGAGATTAATAATAAATCAGGCTGTGACAGACTCAGTATAAAACACTTGCTGAGACTAGTAATAAAGCAGTGTATGACAAGTCAGGGAGGATCAATAGGTGGCACTGTTTAGGTGGCAGGAGGCACATCTTCTTGTTAGATGTTAGCAAAACAGCTTCAACTTTCCCGTAGAGGTATGCAGCACTGAATTATCAGTAGGGCATCTGAACACTCCTCAAATTGAAGAAAATTGCCAAGATACAGAAATGGCCAGCTTGTAAAGCTACGATTCTGATGGGAAATGAGTTTCACTCCAACTGCCCAGGGTTCCAGCAGTCCAGCCACTCAAGCATGATGAAGCAGATTGTAAGAAAATTGCATCTCAGTATTTGCTCTGTTCTTGCTGAATGGTTTGAGATGAAGGATATTTGTTTTCTCCTATTTCAGCACAGAAAACAGACTATCTAATCAGATTATAATAAAGAACTCTTTTATACTGAGTTACACATACACACATACACACACACACACACACACACACACACACACACACACACCTGTCTTTTAATCTTTCTGCTTCTCTCTTGCTTTCTCTTCCTCTTTTTGTATCTCTGTCTTTGTCTGTGTTCACAGGAAAATTGATAAGAGTTAATCCTCTAATACTTTGTTTTATTTTGTGTTTTAGGAATGATAACCAGGGTCTTGTGTGTAGAAGGTAAGCATTCAACCATTAGCCTCCTAGTCTAATTTTAAGATAGCTATAAGTATGATAAAATCATTGTAAGTACTTTGGTATACATGCTAACTTACAATAATAACAACAACCACCAAACTAAAAATTCAAAGGACAAAAAGAGGAAGGCAGACTCAAATACACACAGCTTTCAATTTCCAGGGTGCAGTTTTGCTCATCTAGTGGGTATCTTCTGAGGTCCATCATGCATGCTGCTGTCGTGGTGATCCTGAAACACATAGCAGGGGTGACATTAGAGGTGTGCTAAGAAACAGAGGAGGGAAACTGCTTCTAGACAGACGTAAGTCACATACACATAAGCCCCACTTCCCAAAGTCCACCTAACCAAAGCCTCCCTCAAGGTATACTGAGAATTTTGAATGAGTAACAAATTCCTTGAATGCACAATTTGAATATACTACAGACCTGCTTTATCAAGAAAACAAAATGATGCTTAATTTTCCTTCCTCTACCTGTTCTAAATTGACAAGTAAAATGTATATATGTTAATGATGTTTGGTGTAAGATTTAGAAGTGTGCATACATGCATCATAGAATGAAAGCAAGGGGTGCACTCCATCTATAATCCAAAACTGCATACATTTTTCTAAGTCATGCAATTATTTAGCCCAACGTTCCATCCTATTCATTAGAACAGAGTCTATAATTGGGATTATTACTTTCTACTACCTGTTTCCTAATACATTTCCCCCAACCTGAAGGCATGTGCCTGTGTATGCACATATACATTGGTAAGGATATTGTGCTTAGCAGCCTCCCACTCACTGTAACACTATGGGAATCATAATGACCTTTATGGATAGGGAAGCCTAGATAAGCCAGAAGTAGGTTTTTCCTGCCAACAACTGTTTCTGACATGTAGGGCTTATCCAGATATTCCCGTTTTGCTGTAATAATGATCATTTTTATCTAATAAGATAAAATATGACTGGGTTTATCTATAAAAACTTCACTAATATGTCAGTCACAAAAGTTTTGGTATTTAACTGTCCGTGATCCTGCAGAGCTGGTGATAGATGATGAATGTTTAGCCAGATAATTACTCATAATAGATAGGCACATAAGCATTCTCTGTTGTAAAATTCTTGTTCAGTTTATGATTTGAATTCATGTGTAAACTTATTGTGAACATTTTACCATGTAATCATGTATCTGAAAGATATGTAAGTGTTGAGGACAAAGAGAGGAGACAGAATTTAGGAGAACTTTTTAGACAGAACTGAACACAAGAAAAACTTAGAAATAAAGGCATTGGGAGTAAGAGCATTGTTGCATCAGAGCAGGAGGAGATAGTAAGATTAGAGGGAGAATGCAGAGTGGAATAACTTAGAAACTATAAGGCAGAATACAAAGGAAAGAGGGAAAAAAGAAGAAGCTGTAGAAAGAGCAAAAGGAGCAGGCAAGCTTCTCCTTACCATGGGCAGAACAGGCCTTTTCTTACTAGCAAGGCAGGCTTAGTCATACTAGAGAGAACAAGGTTTCTTCTAACAGATTTGGTTTAAATTCATTCTAGCAATAATAGGTAGAAGCTTTTTCTTTCTCTATGAAATAAAGATTGGAGCTCATTTTGGATCCAGAATGAGTGAGTTCTTTCACCTCTCTGTACTGGCACTTGCTTCTCTCTCTCTCTCTCTCTCTCTCTCTCTCTCTCTCTCTCTCTCTTCTCTGTGTGTGTGTGTGTGTGTGTGTCTCCTTCTCTCTTTCTCTCTCATTCTTTCTCCATATATATGGATGTATGAATGTGTGTGGTGTAAGTATATAATTATGAGATAGTATGGAATCTGGGCCCAACTGGTTTGTATGAAGATTTAAGAATAGTATGCATGAATCCTGTATGAATTTATGTGAGTTTAATCCATATTTCCTTGTGTTAAAGTTTTTCCTTCCATGACATGACTCTCTTCTCCTGGTTCAATGAAAGTTTATTACTCCAAACTACCCTCTAGCATGATAAGCAAGAGGCATCTGGACAAGAGGGAAATGTCTCTAGCAATTAATCCATTACTTAATCCTTTGCTGTTTTAAGATGAGGAGTTAATGCCAGAGACTGCAGCTTCTGGCCTGAGAGGAACTCAGACAGGTAGGTCAACTACTGCAGCAAGATGACTTAGACGTAAGATACGTAAATATTTTGTTATTTTACAGCAACGATGCTGATCCCCATCGTTGGCTTACCTTCAAGAGAGAACCAGAAAGAAAGAACAGCCTGTGCATGGCCCCCAGCAAAACATGTGTTCACTACTTTTCATTCTTTGGCAGAAATATTTAGAAAACCCCATGACTGTAGAGAAAGTCTGCATGCTATAAAAGTGAAGGGTCTATGAAAGATCAAGCTCTGTTGGGCTGTTGAAGAAAGAACCATTGGGGCAAGGGAAGGTGTGGGATCAAGAAGAGAGAGGGCTAGCCTGTGCAGCACAGCAGAGCCTCTCACATAATTCATAGGCTAGGTAAGTAACTTAAGTGACTGAGGGAAACGTGCACCATTGAGCTCTAGCAGAAATGACAAGGACAGGGAGTTTCAGACTCCAGAATTGAGAACTCAAGCCTATTGAATGGATCTGGTCGAGTTTGATAAGCCCCAGTAATATCATGGGCTCTATATTTGCAATCTCCTATTCTCCTATATATGTCTTGATGGGTAGATTTCTGTATCTCTTCTTTCTTCTCCCTCCTCCTTTCTCTCATCCTTCTTCTATGCCTCCCTCGCTATATCCCTCACTCAACCACTCTCTCTACTTCTTTCTTTCTCTCTCTTCTTTTCTTACTATTTCTTTAGTTCGGAGAGGAGGACCATTATACTCCACTTCCACAGCCTGCTATAGTATGAGAACTACACTCCTATTTCTAATGAATAATGGCACCAACCAACTGAAATTGAGCATCACTGGATGAGTGTGGTGGTTGGTGTTAGCTACCCAACTTTACAAAACTAACTTCATAAAATTTGGAATCAGCAGAAAGAAGGGTCTATAATAATGTCTATGAGTGATTTTCTTACTTGAGGTACTTAATGTGTGAAGACTCACCCTGAAAGAGGGCTCAACTATTTTATTGCTTTTGAATGAGGCAAGAAGAATTGACTGAAATCTTTCTGCTTTAGTGTAAGCTTCCTGATCGAAAAGCAGAGATTATATGTACACATGATAGGAATGATGAGAGCTAATGTCCATGGAGAGCGAGACAATAAAATCTTCGCTAACTCACGAGGCTACTTCTGTTTTCTATTCGTCTGTCTGCGGCTATCTCTCTACTCGCTACTCTCTCTCTTCTCTCTCTCTTCTCTCTCTCTCCCCTCTCTCTCTGTATTTGTGTATGTATGTGTGTGTAGAAGTAATGAATGCATATATTAGAGATACATTATATTAAAATGATGTATATTTAAAATCTATGTCTTCCTTTGCTCCTCTCCTTTGTTTTTTCTCTTTCTTTTCTTCATTCACTTTCTATAATTCTCTCTCTTTATTAATGTTTGTTGGATTGTTTTTGTACTTAGACATCAGCCAGTCATAGCTCCTAGAAGGCAGTGTATCTTGTATAACCTAGTTAGTTTTTCATGCCTCTTTACCTTTGGATTAGTAGTGAAGAAGACAATTATGAGTATTAATTTTAATGTTCCTAGTTGGCTATGTGCTGGCAGTATCCTTGTCAGCTTTCTAAAATACAGTAAGAGTTAAAGAACTCTGGTCCTGCTGTCTCTCCTCACCTTGCCTCATATCAATGTGTTCATTGCATTAAGCACCATTTACAAAAGGGCATATTCATCTGACATTGACTGGTTGACTCTTTGTCTACTTTGGTTTGAGTCTATGAAGTCAAAGCTAAGCTTGCCCTGTCTACAGCAATCTGTTAGTACCAGAACAGTATTTCCCATAGCAAGTGATCCATAAAAACTTGCAGAATAAAATGACTTGGAAAGTTAAGGGACCAAACTAGGTAGGAACTGTTGAAGAGAGATATCCTGGCCCTTCTTGGCTTCAAGATGGTGGATATAAGACAGTGAGAGATGATGGCCCACAATCAAGCACTCTCAGGAAGAGCCCCAGAACCTCTTAGTAGCCATGGTTTCACTGTTCAAGAGGCTCAGAGGACCCCCTTGCCAAAGATCAATTGTTTGCTATGAATCCTTTTGCTGCAGAATAGAACTCTGCAGAATCCAGTCCACTGTCCACCATGGGTGTGAGAATATTACCTCAATGAAGATTACAGTGAAACATATCTTTGGTTCCAATTCCAGCCTTGTCACACTGATAGGACCATAAGTGTTCCAAAACTGAAAAACATCTCTATCTGTGGCTAAAGCAGCACCACGTAGCAACTGATGTTTTCCAGCTAACCACTCTTCCAATCATTTTTGTGCCTATGCCAACTCTCATGATCTGCATTCCAGACTGTCTGGAAGCCATGTGGTTTTGTTACAAAGGCAACCATCATTTTTCAAGGTCAAAGAACCCAGGTGCTAAGACTGAACACCTAAGCCAAATACTACAGAGAATACATTCTTCTTCAGCAAGTACCTACAAGAGAGCTGTAGACAGCACAGGGCATGGGTCAGTAATTTAGTTATCCAATCTTTTGTTGTGTTTTATAGAGTATGTACGAAAATACATTTACAGAAATGTCCAAAGCCTTTTGCTATGAGACTCCTGGAGGTTGTTACTTCAAAAATCATCAGAACAAGCTGAGTATGTTGTAGCCTTCCCCTGACCTTGCCTAGATGAGCTTCACTACAGAGGCATTTTTTTTATCTCTTAACTGTGACTCAAGCCCGTAACCTGATTTGTCTAATGGGTTGTAGATGGTAATCACAGGAGGATCTGATCTTATGGTTCTTCCTCTGCCATGAGAAAGCTGTGCCAGGTGAGTCTCCTAGTCCAAAAGAATAGGCACAGGGAAAAGATTGAGGTGTCACTAACACTTCTCAAAGACCATCTTTGTGGCTAGCTGATGAGCACTCACAATCAGCCTATGGGTTAGCTAGCCAAGGCCAGCAAACATACCTTGTTCATACCTCAGACAAATGTGCAGTGCACATATATTATGTTCATTAAGGATTTCCAGTTGCTTGTTACACTGCAGTAATCTAGCAGTTGTAACTGCTCTTTAGTAGAATATTTTCCTATAACAGAGGTATCTGATTCTACATAAAAGCATCAAGGATTGTGCCTTTATGCACTGCATCATTTCTGGCAGGTGAGACAGGCAAAGTTTTCTCTTATCCATTTGTAAGTGATCTGAGAGCATAGCTCCACACAGGAACAAACCATCATTGTGCTGAAAAACAAAATAGGTGTCATATTGTCCTAAACTCCATGCCAGGAAAGTTGGTACCCAAGACTCAAGACCAAGCAATTCATAAGAAAAATGCTCTAATATCATCATCTGGTGAAAAAGGGAAAACCATTAGAAAAAAAAATCAGAAAAGTACTTTGAGTCCCTCTTACTATCTTGATCTGACTAGGATGCTTGGGAGTGATTCTCTCTAAAAGCACACTTCCCCCACTATGTTGCTTTAACTATTTGTTTGGGGGCTGCTTTTCTTTGCTTACTGTGTTCTTGGATACACAGAAGTTCCTTGAACATTGCAGTTATCCAATTTCTCTTTTGTTGTCTTTTTGTTGGTTTGTTGTTTTTGTTTGTTTGCCTCTTGGTTGTGTTTCTGGTGTCCTATGACACAAAATTCATTACCATGTCCAATCTCATGCAACCATTCTTATTTTGTTCTAAGAGTTGTATAATTTTAACTCTCAAGATTTGGATCCATTCAGTTGTCTTTTGTAATTCTAGAGTCACTCTTTCACATATGACTTCTAGTATTTCCTAGCATTATTTGTTAAGAAGACTCCTGACTATCTCGTGAATGCTACTGGCATCCTTGTCAAAATTCATAGAGCTGGAGAAATGTCTCAGCAGTTTAGAACACTTATTCTTGAAGTAGACCTAGTGTTAAATTCCGAGTACCACATGGTGTTCAAAACTGTCTGAACCTCCAATTCCAGGGACAGGGATCTAATCATTATAGGTCTCCATAGACACTGCATATAATACTGCATGTATAACATGCAGGAGAAATGCCCAAACATATAATATAATAACAAAGGAATTTAAAATTAATTTAAACATGTCAAGTTTTATTCCTGGGTTATCTATTTTATTTTACTGTACTAGTATGTTTGCCCTTATGACAAGTGGTTTGTTTTGACTAACATGGTTTTGTAGCAAATTTTAAAACTACAAACTGTTAGGCCTCCATCTTTCTTCTTTTTGAAAGGTTATTAGAGACATTTGGCATCATTTGGGATTTCATGGATAATTAGAATAGAAGTTTCCAATCATACAGATACTATTATATTTTGATAGGGTTAAGCTGAATGTGGAAATGTCTGGGGACTATCCTCTTAAATAGACGTATTTCTATCCAAGACACAAGATGTCTTTTTTTGGTTACATCTTCTTCAAATTCTTTTAACAACATTTCATAGATTTTGGTGTCTAAAATAGTCTTCAACTCTATGACTAAAATGATCCCTATCCCTGTATAGTACATGTTTATAGTCTCACCGATCAGGAAGCAGGGGCAGGAAAATTCAAAGTTTTAGGTCAGTCTTGGCCACCGCAAGGAAAGATGTTGTTAAAAAACAAACATGAGGTATAGTGAATCATACCAGTAGAATATAAAGAAGATAGAAGGATCTCACAACAATTCAGAACAGCCTGGGATATTACCTTTGGGCTGGTGAGATGGTTCACCAGTTAAGAGTTCATACTATTCTTCTAGAACCCACATTGGGCAGCCCATAACCACCTATAACTCCAGCTCCAGGAGAGTCAATGCCTCTGGCCTTTGCAGGGACCTGAATTCAAGTGCAAGTACAGCCACCACCACATCCACATTTATACTTTGTTAAACATAATTTTTAAACCTCATTTAAAGAACTAAATTTTTATCTTGTTAGATGCTGATATGAATAGATTTGCTTTTTTTAACCTGAAATGAAGACTGTTCATTGTTACACAGAAGTACAGATTCTGTTTATTTTGTCCTCCACAGTTTTGCTGACTTCATTTTTAGTTTTAATAGACTGGAGTATTTATATAATTCTTTGACTTTTACACAGGATCATGCCATCTGTGAAGAAGTAAGTTTATGTCTTGCTTTCCCACTTTAATAGAAGTGGCAATTGGGTATCTTATTTTTGATTTTAGGGTGAAATTTCAGTCTTTCACCATTATGATCTTATGCATTTTCATACACAATGAAACTATCTAATAAAGTTTACTCCGTGTGTACTACAAGATCCTTTTCCTGAAAATCTGTTAAATTTTGTCATGCTTGGTCTGCTTGAATTGAAATGATCATGTGTGTTGTTTTCCTTCATTTTAATAATGTGATATATTACACTAATTTTCATGCAAAAGTATTCTGTAATATTTTCCCACTTGATTAAGGCTTATGTTGCTAGATTTAGATTGTTAATATTTTGTTAGTTTTTGCATAAGTATTCATAATGGATTCTATCTGCTGACTTCTTTTCCTTTAGCATGATGCTCTGGTTTTGATACAGCTGTACTCCTGGCCTCACAGAGCAAGTATGAACTAAGAACGCACCACTGGTGTTAATTTTATTATTCACTGTCTGGTAGAACAAACTATAGGAGCCAGCCAATGTGGAGCTTTCCCTTTGAGAGGTTCATATTGCCTACTTTCTGCATGATTCCATTTTGGTATGCTTTATGTTTCTAAGAATTAGTTCATTTCATTCAATTTTTATAATTTTATAGCACATAAACTTTATTGTGTACCTCTTGTTCATAAACAATTGTTAGGGAAGCCCAATGTATTTTTAAAAAAATCTGATTTAAAAATCTGAGTCTTTTTGTCTTTTTCTTTGTCAGTCTAGATAAAAGCATGTCAATATGTTGGTCCTTACAAAATATGTAATTTTGGTTTCATCCCATTATTTAAGAAAATGATGGTTTTATTTTTCTTGCAAAACACTGAAAATGCACAGTCACCATTTGTGGAAACGTGCTTTTCTTCACTGACAGTTATTCCCCATGAGCATTTAGGCTTACACTTGGCTTCAGGGTCTGACTTGTTGCAAGTGTGTCATCATTTTGAAAAGTTCACAACAGGGATATCCGCAATGAGAGCATGGGGACTTTCACTTCAGACCTTCTACCCTAACACAAAATTTTGCTTAAATCTCAAATCTCTAGGCTCACAGGAAAACAAGAAAATCTCCAGCAGCCCAGTACATGACAAAGAAACCACAAAGTAAATGTAAGTTTGGAGCCCTGTGGAGTGCCCTTCCCCCTCCCAACCCCTGGAAAGGTTTCAGCCATTTCTGTGTACCAGCACCATGCATCACTTCTGCTCACTCTGCTTCAGTTTCTCATTATTGCACTTCTAGCTTTAGGTTTTGGCCATCAGCTCCCTCTATATTTCAATTCCTTAAGGTCACTAATGTGAGAAGATTCATCTTTTCAGTGCACGTTCTAAACAGAAAAATTACTCTCAGAACTCACACAGACATTGTTATGGTTACTAGCTCTCCTTTTTCCTTCAAGGTTTTTGGCTTCCTATAGTTTGTCACTCTGATGCTTAGTATGCTCATGGTTTTTATTATCTTCTTGGTGGCCCTTTAATAAACATCTAGTGTTTTATCTCTTGCTTCACTTTTTAACTTAGAGCTGGCTTTCTCTAAGATCAACACCATTACCTCATATCTTTGGCTACGGTACTTATGGAATACACGCTTTCACCCTTTCACTCTGAGCTTACTTGGCTCTTGACTCAGCTCTACATTTAGACATCTGTGTAAGTCTGTGCTTCTGGATTGCTTTTTGTAGACAGTGTATAATTAGATCCTGATTTATTTCTAGGCACTCTGATCTGTCAGTCTAGCTTTTGATTGGTCAATCCATTTACATTTGAAAGTGATTGCTAATAAGAAAGGGCAGGCTTTCACAGAAATGCCATTTGCTTTCTTTGTGTTTGGGAGCTTTTTCTTCCCTCAGCTAAAAAGTCCATTTTGTTATTTAGTGAATTTGTCATTGTGATTTGATTTCCTTCTCAATTTGTTTGCAGCTATTTCAGATATATTCTTTGTTTTGTTACCATGCTTATTAAGTTTACCATCTTGAATTTATAACAATATACTTTGTCCTAATATATTATTTTCAATTAGCTCTGTACTCTTAGATTACTGGCATTACAAATGGTATCTCTGAACACTGTATGATAAAAACATCAACTTATAACTACTTGTATGAATATTTCTTTGGGGGGAGGAACAGTGGGATAAGGTATTTTTATGTAGCCAAAGCTACCCTAGACTTCATTACAGCATAGTTCAGGCTTGTGATTTTTTTCACCCTCAGCTTATAAAGTACCAGTGAATTTGTCATTTAAGTCATGGAGTGAATAAAACTTTGAAAGTGGGATTACAGGTAGTTTAGTACTACTGATTCTCATTCACCATCACTGGACATCACCCCAACTTCATGTGCTTTTGTGTCAATGTCCAGTAAGTTTTCCTTTAAACTTGAACACTTCCATTGAAGCAGGCCTTTTAAAACAGAAAAACTGTCTCATTACTTATCTTGAAGAATTTTCATTCCTTCTAATTATAAAGACTGTTTGTACATACAGTATTGTATGTTGGCAGCATTTGTCCCTAGCATACATATTATCAAATTGACTTTGGCATCCAATGTTTCTGAAGAAAAATGGGTATGTAATATTTCAAGAATCCCATATCTGGGATGTATCTATTCTTCTTGATACTTGATACTTGATTGTCTCTAAATTTAGTGTCTGAAATTTTGGTAATAACACGTGTCAACATAGATCTCTCTGGCTTTATCCACACTGTACTTCTCTGGGAATCTTGGATTTGTATATTCATATCATCCATTAAATTGGTGATGCTTTCAGCCATTATTTCTTCAAATATACTCTCTCCCTATCCCACTCCATTCCTTACCTCCTCCCTCCTCTAACCTCCCTCCCCTCCCTTCTCTAGCCTCCCTCCTCCCCTTCCCCTCCCTCCCTCCCTCCCTCCCTCCCTCCCTCCCTCCCTCCCTCCCTCCCTCTGTCCCAGTCATCTTTTGGAGATTCTAAACATTTTGTTTTAACATTTTTTTTCTTACAAGTTGATTGGGCTCTATTAACTTTTCTTCTTTCTTCTCATTTCCTATCCCTTAGATTCGACTTTAATTGTCAGATTTTCAAGTCTATGAACTCTTTTTTTCTATGTATCTACCTTGTTACTGAATTAATCACTTTAATTATTACAGTGATGGGTTCAGCATTTCTGTTGGGTCTGTGTCACTTCTATTTCTTGGTTGGTTTTGTGCACTTCATTCACATGCAGTTATCTATTTCCTCCGTTCTTTCTTCATTTTTCTCTTACCTTTTACATGGAATATAAAGATGAATGGTTTAACATTTTATCCATCAGATTTTATGTCCAAGTTGCTGTCAATTCATTTTTTTTCTTTTGAGATAAACATATTTTCTCTTTCTTGTAGGCCTTATGCTAGGAGTTAGGAATTTGATTATAAAAATGTAATGAATGAAAATCAGATCCCTTCTTGTCTCCACTTCCCTCATTCTTTGAAGACTGACTGTTCACCGGAGTACTTTGTGCCATATAGATATGCTTGCTTTGTGCCAAGACATCAGTCCTAAACAAAAACTTAGGGTTACTCTGGATTCTTAGCACCATATGCCTTTCCTAGAAATTATGGCTTTCAAATTATCTTGTGTATATAATAATTTTTCTAACTTGCTCATTTTTCCACCTTTTACTTTGTGCTTTAGGGATTTATTTTATATCCTCTGTAAGGGCACCTATGTGCCACTGTCACTTTGTAGCCTTACAAGTTGGCCATTTTGTTTCCTTGCCTACATTCTGAATTATACAGAACAGCACACTCATTGCTTCGGTCGTCTTGGAATTCTACATTTAAAATATAACTTGATAGAGCATAGGTATGTTATTAGTGAAGAACTAAGAAATGGAATGTGATGCTGAATACAGTTTCTCTTGATTATGCATTTGGGCTATTTCTATGTACCCTGAGCTGCTTTATTTGGTGACTATACAAAATTGTGACAGAAAGCTTCTATCAGTTTCCATATATCTTGGGGAACAATATCTCGAAGGCTTTTTGTCTCCATTTCCCACTATCAATCCCTAGCAGAACAATAAGAAATAGTTGGATTTTCATGAAAATAGAGTTAAGATTATTAAAGCTTAGATGGTAAAAGTAAAAAAGAATAAAACAAACCAAACAAGCAATCCCCCCCCCAAAGTATTTTACAATGTAGCATAGGCTGGCCTGTTTTTATGATAACAACACTGCAACTGCCTTCTGAGTCCTTGCAATAACAAGAGTGGAATTATAGCTTCTATGCCTGGCTTGAAATATTTTAGACACCTCCAAACAAAATAATAAAGATTATAATAAAGCAATATGGTTGTAGTAGGTAATACTTATTAATTAGAAAATATAAACTAAGATGTTGTCCAGAAAAAGATGAATTGTCATGACATTAAAACAAGCAAACAAACAAACAAAAAAACCCAAAACACCCTGAAGAGACTATAAACATAATAGGGGATTCAAAGTAGTATGAATTTCTTTTAAAGAGAATGTTCTGTGCAGCATTACAGCAGACATTTGAAAAAGCAGATATAACAGGAAAACAGTCCCACCTACAATATGCCCAATATGAATAGGTGGCTATTCCTAAGGAAAGAGACTCCACCACTTTAACCTGTTGGAACAGATTTCTTCAGGCAGAAATATTCACAAGAAAATCAGACAAGTATTTAAGGATGAAATTAAACCTAATTTTGGTGAAAACCCCTCAAAACCAAAAACAAAACATCCAAAATTTCAAGTTATATTAGAGTTATAGTAATAAAAACAGCATGGTACTGGCCTATAATAGACTCACTGATCAGTGGAAAAAAAAAAAAAACTGATAAGCTGTATAAGCTGACATTCCTAAAGCTACTTGACAAAGAGATTAAAAATGCACAGGGTAGGAAAAACCAACCAAACAAACAAACAAAAAAATCACCATCTTTAAAAAATGGCACTGATCAAACTGAACAGCTAAAAGTTGAAAAATAAAACGGGATATTTCTTCATCTCTCACCCTTCAGAAAAGTTAACTCCAATTGGATTAAAGATCTCAAAGGAAGATCAGATAACCGAAATCTGATGGAGGACAAAGTAGAAAATTCAATTGAACTGCTTGGCAAGGCAAAGAACTTTCTGAACAGGATGTTAATGGTGCAGACATCAAGACCTACCATTAGAAAAGGGGACCTCATCGAGGTAAAAGAGCTTCTGTGTAACACTAGATGCCATTATTCAAGCCAATCAGCAGCATAGAGGATAGAGAAAAATCTTTGCCAGCTATACATCTCACAGAGATTATCTAGAATATATAAAGAATTCAAAAATCAAAACATCAAGAAAACAAACAGCTCAACTAATATTGGGTGTGGAACTAAACACAGAGTTTTCAAAAGATGAAATATAAGTGGCTGAGAGAAATTTTGAAAAAAAAAACTTAGACATCTTTATTCATCAGGAGCATCAAATTTAAACTGCTTTAAGATTTCATTGTACCCCAGTCAAAATGTCTAAGATAAAAACTACAAATGACAACAAATGTTGTCATGAGAGGAAAGGGGAATATTTACTCACTGGTAGTGACAGTGCACCTTGGTGCAGCCACACCAGAAATACAAGAATCCTCAAAAAGCTAGAAAAAGATCTACCACATGACCCAGTTAGACCACTCTTCAGCATATGCCAAAAGAACTCTGTATCTAACTATAGAGATATATGCTCATCCAAGTTCACTATTGCTCTCACAATAGCTAAGAATTGAAAACAGATCTGAAGTCCATTAGAAGATGAATGGATATCAGGTTGCTAAGAAAAACAAATTAATGAAGTTCTCCATGGATAGAGCTTGAAACAATCAGTTTGCAAAAGGTAAGTTAGGGTGGGATAGTATAGCATCTTACATTTTCTCTTATCTGTGGGTGTCAGATTAGAATCTTGAAGTATGTGTATTTCATTTGGAATACCCATGACTGCTTCGAAATTGGTAAGGACCCTGGAGAAAGCTTTCAAAGGAAACATAAGACAGTAAAATAAAGAAGTAAAGGTGCAACAGGAAGGCTTAAACTGGGAGTGGGGTGAATGTCAGAGGAGGAAACAATGTGCAGAGAGATCAATAACACTATAGGCCTTTTGAAAACACATAGAAACATACAATTGTAGAAGCTTTTTAATGCACACACATGCAACACAATCACAAAACACACACACAAAGTCAAAGAGTTAAATTGGTGTGACGTTATAACAAGGCAACAATGTACTTACTAGAAACCATAGGTTAACAAATAAAGAGCCCTGTATCAGGAAAGTGCTACCTCTTTTAGAGGTGGTAGTGATCCTATAGACACCAACATTACCAGCTATTGCCCATGCTATTCATTATCCTTTAGAACGTGTTCTTATTGATGAAGACAGCATACACTTGAGTTGTAGAACATGGAGAAATCAATATGGTACTCACCTGGAAGCTTCATCCTAATTGGCTAACTTTCATAGTGCTAAAAGGTACATTACCAGAGATTGCAGAGACTTGATGTGCTAGGGTGGGGGTGATAACCAGGAGGTGGGGTTCTACACCCTCAGAGAAGTGAAGGGAGATGGATAGAAGGAGCTGTGTGAGGCAGGGACTGATGAGGAGGGTAGTGATCAGGATGCAAAGTGAATGAAAAAATCAATTATTGTAAAAAAGTAATCATGAATCATTACCAATTGTAAACATTGCAAGCTACAATAATGACCTCCTGGCAAAAATATAACCCCTGTTGCAGTAACCCAAGAACATGGGCTAGGACAACTACACTCTGATTGGATGTAAGGCCAGCTCCACAAGAAGAAACTCATGACTATCGCCATTATCAGACCAAAAAACTGAGATCAAACAGGACATAGGCCCATTCTACTAAATGGGCATAGTATTAACCTGACTCCTTAATGAGGTTTCATTCATACCTATAGAGTAAAGTACCTCTCACCCTTTATCAGAGAAGCTTCTTTTTGCAGTAGATAAAGATTATCACAAAGACCCACAACTTATCAAGGTCCAGAAAATAAATGATGGCCAAATTCTTAGCCTTGAATGCGACATCCATATCATTCCTCTCCTCCAAAAGCTCTGGGATCATTTGAAACAGGAGGTGGAAAGATTGTAAAAGTGGGAGGATGTGGATAGCTGCAAACAGTGCTTTCTGGACATAGTAAGGAACTGCACAAAAGACCAAGTCTCATCATCAGGAAGAGAGGTGACAATGCCGTTGGCAACTGTTAGCTATAGTGAGAGCAAGAATCAGTTTCCTTAGGGGTATGACCCTGGTATGTTGACCATATCCCAGTGGGAGGCCAAACAACTAAGAGTACATGGGCAGAACAACTTAGACTTGATTGTTTTTTTAATATAATTAATTTACTTTTATTTTATGTGCATTAGTGTCTCATGTGCATGCATGTCTGTATGAGGGTTTTGGATTCTTTGTAATTGAAGTGACAGACAACTGTGAGTTGTAATGTAAGTGCTGGGAATTGAACACATGTCCTCTAGAAGAGCAGCAAGTGCTCTTAGCATCTGAGCCATCTCTTCAACCCAGCATGATTGTTTTCTAAAGGACATAAAGTTGGGTGGGTATACAGAAGGGAGATAGATTTAGGAGAAGATTCAGGAGTAAATATATGTTTAAAATACTCTGTACAAAGTACTTAAAGAAATGAAATATCTCAAAGAATAAATATCTGCCCAAAATATTTTCACATGAAGGCTATATTTACATACAAATATTTAAAGAAACATTGGCCTTCTTAAAAAAAACTATATTATATATTTTATTACAAGACATGCAGAAAGAGAAATCTTGACTCGTACTAACAAAACACAAAAGAAATAATAAAATATATATAGTACACTGGCGTGTTTAATAGAATATCTGTGACACAATACATACTAGAACATACATAGCAGATGCAGCACCACTAACTTAATGAAATAAGTCTTTAGAAAATTTCAATAAATTGTTTAATATTTTCTGAAAATTTCTATATATCATGGGTTTTTAACAGGAGTCAGATTATTGAAACCAGAAAACTTAAGGAAAGGGTTTTTAGGAGTGTTTATGCTCATATTAAAATAAAATATTTCTCAAAATAAGACAAACATATGGCCAGCAGACACATAAAGATGGCTATCATGAAAATCACGAAGAAGTATTGGCCAGGATGTGAAGCAAAAAACCCTGTATACTGGTGGTGGGAAATGTAAATTAGAACAGCCATTTTTCAAAGTGTTATACAGAGTGTCCAAATCACTAGAAAATATAAAATAAAATAAAACAAACATAAGAAATAGCGATTCCATATTTACCCAAAAGTTTTAAAATCATTTAAAGTGATACCAACTCTCCCATGCTGAATATAACACTATTCACAATTGTGAAATTATGGAATCAACCAAACAACCATTTAACACGTTAACAGAGGGGAAAAAAAAAAAGCAACACTGTGGTCTGAACAATGCAACATTGTCCAGTTAGCAAAACAAAAACAACAAAAGTATTTTCCTTTGTGAGAACATTGATGTAATCAGAAAATATTATACTATCAAATAAGCCAGGCAGAGAAAAACAGGCATGTTGTATGTAGTATCTAAGCCAATCAAACTCAGAAGTAGATAGTAGAATGGGGTTGGAAACAACTGGGAGAAGAAGGAAGAAGATACTAATAAAGTGATGATACAAAACCTCAAAAAGGAAGATTATAATTTTAGATCTACTGCAAAGCATAGGGAATAAGTGTACTGTATATTTTAAAATTGTTAGATAAATATTCCTAAAAGAAAATTTCAAGTTTACTCACCACAAAGGAGATTAAGTATTTAGAGAGCAATGTGATACCTGATTTGATCCAATTATTCCACACTGCATGCATAAATCATGACATCATTTTTATACCATAAATAGACATAATTATAAATTGATACTGTATAGTAAAAATAAATATTAAACAATGACTCAATATAGAAAATTATTATATGATTGTCACAGCAAAGGGTCATAAAAAGATAGCCTAAAGTGATAATATCTACCTCTGACGTCTACCATTGGTCATTATCATTGTTAAATATAAATGCTGTAACTGTTGTATGTTTCATTTGTCATATTTCAATATATAACAAAATTTCTAGAAAGTCTACTCTCTACCTGGAAAGTAGTAAAATACATACATAATATTTGTTACCCAAAATCGAAAGTCCCAACCTCCATGTCATAGGAAAATGAGCTAGGACTGTACATTGTAAGCATATTGCTACTCAGGAAATCAAAGTCAGAGCAGTGGAACAAGAAAAGTAAGTGAAAACAAACTATTTTAAAATGAAGAAAAAAATTAGTACAATAATCAATATCAGTATAAAACTAAAATGTTAGGAAGAATAAACTAAATTGTTGGATATACAAAGAGATTAGCATGGTTGGATGTTTTTGGATTCTTTGGTGGTTTGAATAAGAAATGTCTTCCATATGCTCATGTATGGGATATATACTTGATGCCCAGTTAAATGGCATTGTTTGGAGTGGTTATAGAACCTTTGGAAGGTATGACCTTGCTGAAAGAACTATGTCATTGGGGGCAAGTTTTGAATGTTTATAGCCCGACTGCCACCTCCAGTTTTATCTCTTTCCTTGGTGTTTATGACTTATTATTTAATCTCTTATTTTCTTGCTCCTGGTTCCCTGCTTCCATGCCTCCCCTAACAATATGGCTTTTCCTCCTGGAACTGTAAGCCAAAATAAACTCTTTTTTCTATTTATCTTTTTCAGTTACAGTGTTTTATCACAACAGTAAAACTAACTAATATAGAAATTGGTATTAGAGACTTGCTGTTGTACAAAACCTGACCATTTGTATTTGGAGAGGAATATAGAAGGCTTTTAAACCTTGATCTAGAGAGACTATTATTGCCATGAGCAGATCTTTTCTGTTTGGAGCCTATTAGACAGTAGTGCTGAAAGCAATGTAGAAGGAAGAGGTGGCATATTTCAATATTTGTTACTGGGCTAGCTATTGGTAATGGGATATTTTGACAAATAATGTAGATGCACTCTGCTCTTGGCCTAAGTCCTTGCCAAAGACTTCACTAAAAATATTGAACTACTCCGTTACTTATTTTTGACAGATTCAGCAAAATGTTGATTACATGGATTGGTTATTACTGATAACTATTATGCAGATATAAAATGAAATAGAATATTTTGAACAAAAGAAAACAAAATGTACCATTTATTTAAAAAAAAAAATAAAGAACACAAAGGAGCTCAATGTTACAGTCAAGACACTTGTCAAAAGAGAGCCTGTATTATTAAAGATATAAGGACCATTAAGAAATAACTGCCTAGGCTACACTAAAAAATGAAAATAGAATCCTTAGGGCAAAACACCACCTATGTAAACTTCCAACTTGTAAGGAAAAAATAGCCTGAAGTTTTCCTGAGCCTAGAAAAACAACAAAACTGCATACAAATCCACTGCTAACATGGTCCAAAGTGGGAAGAGTCTGTTCCAAGCTGCTTGGCAGACATGGCAAAGCAACTCTTGTAGAAATGGTTTTGGAAGCACAAAATGCAAGAATGAGGGATCATAGATTTTTTTTTCCTCCAAGTTTCAGAGGGTTGCTGAGGAGAGGCATGGTGTACCAGGGAATGCTGAAAACAAGGTGATGAAAGGCTATTACATAAAGCTATACAGTGAAGGATGGGTTGAGTGAAGACCCCAACATATTGGAGGCCCCAATGCCTCTAAGAAAATCAGATCTTTTATAGAGTAAATAGATAGTTGAACTGAAGAAGCACTTAAAAAAAAAAAAAAAAACACACACAGCTTCAGAATAAAATGCAAAATCAATTATAAGACTCAATTTGGATCTTTTGGGATCTATTCTAGGTTTGATTTAATATTGTAGTTAAACTTTAACCATATAACTCATTACATTAATAATTTTCAGTGGTTTTTAGCAGCATATAGTAATATCACAATGTATTATCCAAAATATTTCACATTTCCTGTCAAAATATGCTAACATGCTTTAATAACCATCATTCAAACTCAGATGCTTTATAGGGCAAGTGACATTATATTTATAACTTTTCTTATTAACACCTAGCAGAGAGGAAAAATACTAATATGTAATGGGGCAAGGGAAGACAATTAACAGCAAAATAGGATCCAGACTTTGAAAAGAAGCTAGAGAAGACAGAGAGGGAAGATGATCTAGCTGTGACAGGTGGCAAGGCATAGCAGAGAAGCTGTGCAGGGGCAGACAAGGATAGCCAAGACTCTATGATATCTTGAAAGGCATGACTTCCCAAAGGAAAACTTAAAAGGTACATGCCATGTCAGGACAGCAATGTGTCTCATCCAGAGATCCCCTAACACCAGAGCTAGGTGGGGCCTGGGCCAGAGACTCAGACTGCCTTTGTGGTCAGCTGTGCCAAAGTCAGTGACCATTAAGGAATCCATGTAAATCTTGACCTCAAGGCACTGGAGTAGTTGGAAGAAACAGTTCCCAGTGCCAGTAACCTTTCCCTCCATCAGCAGAGTGAAAGATCAATGCTTTCCCAGAATAAGGCTGATCTGACGTACTAATGTATGTCACTTCTGGTCTATAGCCATAGATTTTTACCTTATCCAGAATATTCAGAAGCTCCCCTTGACCTTGATGAATCATGGGGGATATGAGGAGGAAAAGAAACTTAGAGACACAACATAGTGGCTGATCACCCATGGAAAAATTAAAAGAAACTTAGAGACAACATAGTGGCTGATACCATGGAAATTAGTGGAGAGACGGTGAGGACATGTTCAATATCCAACTATGAGAAAACTCAACTGCAAGGCTCAGGAACAGTCAGTCCAACTTACACTCAAAGCCAGGAGGAAATTGCCCCCAAGGTAGGTGGGACTTGTTATGAATGCAAAGACAGCAATGGGGAGTTTGGCAAGTGTGTGTGTCTCTTCCATTCCGGCACACAGTACAGACTGATGTTAAAGGTCAATCTCAGCTTTCTGACATTTCTGTGTAAAAGCAAAAGGTATTCAGGAGAGAACAGACTTTGCATGTTGAATTTTGCTTTTTTCCCAGGAGCCTCTGTTATGTTGCTGGGCATCATCAGAATTCATAACTCTCAGTCAGCCTCAAACTCCAGGGACAGTCAGTGTGCACAGGTCAAAGGGAGACACTGACATGCTTTCAGCTGGGCAGATTCTGTGCATTATTATTACATTATACTCAGCTTCTGAAGAGTTAATAAAGATGTCACAATACTATAAACTGAGGAGCATCTGATCCTATTTACCAAAAGATACAGTATATAATTCAGACATGAGATACTGGCTTTGCCCTAGCTTGTTATGTTACCACCATGATTCAGTAAGTGTAACAATAAAATAAAGAAGAGCTGAGGATAGGGTGGAAAATGATGCTGCTTATTTTCATAGAGAAACAGTACATATATTTCTATATGGAAGATGAAAGTATATTTCATAGACTAGCCCAGGAGGAATAAAAGTATATGTGAACTTTAAAAATAATCAGTGGCTTTAATTATTAATGTACTTCTTCAAAAGTTCAGGTTAAGGGTTATGAATGTATACTCCTTTGAATATCAAGATAGAAATTGTAGACTAGCCAAGTTACAAGAAGCCAAATGACACAATGCAGAGGTTGTATACATAGGATATGCTGGTTAGCCTACACGTATGGTGATTTGTGTAGGTCTACAGAAATATGAAGAACTATTACACAAGTAAGAATTGAGAAGCATGTGACAACTGTTCTTGGAAAAAAAAAGGGCTGCATGGAAAGCTGTTCCTGATTTCAGGTAACCGATGGAAATTCAACCAAAAAGATTATTTTTAGATCACTGTGCAAAGGACAATACAAAAGGTCCCCCTGACTTATTACTGCATTACTATTTAATTTGAAAGCCAAGTGTGAGCTAAAGATACTATTTTTTAAAAGTATACTATTGTTGTTTTTTTTTTTTCTTCTTGTCATTTTTCACTCTTACCTATTATTTGGCTCTAAATTTAACACCTTCAAATGAAATTTGTAAACTTATTACAGCACTTGCATGTGTATTATATAACTCTATTCCCATTCCCTAAAGTTAAAGTCTCTTGATTTTAATAAAGACAAATTGCTATACTCTACTTCAGTCAAGAAAATAAGGAATGTAGGGCCAGCAAAACAACTCATGGGTAAAAGCACTAGCCACCAAGTCCTGACAATCTGAGTTCAATTCTAGCAGCCCACGTGGTAAAAGGAGGGAACCAATTCCTTCAGGTTGTCTTCTACGTTTTTGCAGAGTACATGTATAATACATATATATTATATTGGTTTCTTGAGACAGGTTTCTCTGTGTGTAGCTCTGGCTGTCCTGGAACTCACTCTGTAGACCGGGTTGGTCTTCTTGCTTCTGTCTTTGGAATGCTTGAATTAAAGACATGCACAGCTACCACTCAGCAAGATAAATTTTTAAATGAAGAAAAAATTTAAAATGAAGAGAACCCAAAGAACATGATTTCTTTTACAAACTCAAAATGCCAGATATCAATTTTACTTGATATTTGCTTCCAGTTTTTCCCTATTACAGACATATACACACAAAGAGACAGACATGAACACTCATGTACACACATAGACAAAAGTATGACACAAACACATATTTCCTGCCTCTGCTTTGGTGAGGGAGGGGGACAGGCAGGTAGTTGGCTTTCCATTTTATGTCCCAGGGATGTCTTGGTACACTTCTTTTAGAACAGTGTCCTCTCAGTACTTCTTACACTAAAGCCAAATGCCTCGTTGTGGGGCAAAGCTATAAATGCTAAACCTGGCCACGGAAATATCAGGCTAGACTTTTGTGAAGTATCACTACATTTTATTTTGACATATATCATTATTCCCTTATATTTAGAAAGGTCTTGTTTGACAAAAATTCCAACTTTTGCTCCAGTAGTGTAGTTTGTTAAACAAACAAACAAACAAACAAAACAAAAGACATTTAGCATTTTCCAGTGAGGGCAAAGTTAAGTAAATTCCTCTCCTTAACTAGAGGGTCTATAAGTCACACTATGTAGATTTCAGTACCTTTGGTTGGGGGTTTACTTTCAGCTATTGGAGTCTTCTGAAAAAGGTCTCAACTCACAACCTGAGACAGGTTTCCCTCCAAGAGACTCAAAAGTGTTCTATTAAAAAAAAATGTGGGGCTCTCCTAGAAGACTTCAAGGGTGCTTCTAGTCCAGGGCATCAAGAAAGTTAGACAGACACATCCATAATTCTATACTAAACAACAGCACAGAACCAAAATCTGTGTGAAATCCATTTGGAGACAGAAGACTTAAGAATATCATTCAGGAAAGTTACACAATTATGCAGCAGAATGGAATGGCAAAAGAAGATCAGGTCATTTCCTGGTAATCAGAGAAGCCCTGGGCCTCCTCTGTGCAGCTCAGGAAGCAGCCTGGTTTTCAGGTGAGGAACCACATTCTAACCCCCAGAGAAAATGGTAGCTCATGTAAAAGGCTCTCTTTTAGTCTCTCCATAAATATCAGTGGCCCTGACTTCACACAGTACCACTGAGACTATACCTTAAATTTTCACAGTTTATATCTTCTAAGCAGTGCATATAGCTTTGAAAAGAACCCATTAAAGCTTCTCAAGTGTCAGGGCAACATTAATTACAAGTTTATTTGGCTATGATATGGCAATCTGTGTTCTTAGACTTGGAAACCCAATTATATACAAACTATCTAATAAGACTACTTTGCAAATGTTGGTGACTATTTATAGTATCAGTAATGCCCCAAATCTGAGAATGATGAGATTATGTTTTTCTGCAAACCTAGGAATATTTCATGGATATTTACCAATTAATTTAATGACGTCATCTCACTTACTATAATTATCTCAAGTGAGAAACTCAATGCCAGTGCATCACATAACTTCAAAACTGGCCCTGCAGAGCAGACAGACCTGAGCCCATACAGCAGCCCTGCAGAGCAGACAGACCTGAGCCCGTACAGCACTGTCCCATCAGGGTGGAGGCGGATCATGCGGTTTTTCACTGTCACTCCGTGCACAAATGACTTTTTGTCATTTAAGAAATATGTGTCAGGCACCCAGAGCTGGTCAGCCACTCGATTGTCAAGCGTGAGGTTGAGAGGGATCCCAGAATAGGCGAGTCTTTTATCTCTCCAATATTGTTGGAAATACATAGTTAAAGTATAATCCTGGGGAGAAGAGAAGAAAAGAAAGAAAGTTAGTTTGTGTTTAACCCAAGTATAACTCTGGCATGCAATGACAAATCCTGGCTGAATCCCATTTCCTGAAATGAGCAGAAGGAGTGGTGCTTTCTTAGGAATGAAATTATTGCATTTAATAAGCATAATGTGTAAAGACATATATAAAATACATATAAAATTTTACTTAACTTAGTTAAGGGTACCAGACATGTTGCACTTTGAGGTAATCATACAGTAATAAAGAAGAAGAAACCATTATTGTAAAATCAGTTGGCTGGCAGCGAACTTGATTGCATCCCTAGGTACATACTTTTTCACCAAACAAACAGCATTTTAACCAAGTTATATGGATGAACTCTATAAATCCATCTATGTAGATGAAGCTACTTTCTTCTGTCTTTGCAAAGACTACAAAATACAGGCATTCCAGAAACTCCCACTGGAGGAGGAGGGCTCTGTGCCCCAACTTTCATATGTTCTCTTCCTCTTAGCTCATCCTGACTATCCTATGCTAACTGATCCATAACCTCACCTACAGATAACATGATGACAGAATACATGGGAACTTGAAGCTACAGCAGGGCATGGGAGAAGACCACAGTGCTGCTACATGCAACCAACAAAATCAAGAAATGCCTATCCAGAGAACCATAAACTAACTTTTACATTGTGTTACTAATAGCAAAACAGCTAATTGGGGCGGGAGGGGACAACCAAAGGCTGATCATATAAAATCATGAAAAACTATATATTTCATAAATACATATATGTGTATATATCAGAAAATATGGTGAGAGTCACAGACCACTCTGGAACCTATTATGGAAGGACTGAGCTGAAAACTTGAAGGCATGTAGGTATATTCAAGAGCAAGGAAGTTCACATGCCAGTTGGTCAGGTCTGTAAGCATGCTCATTTTGTCGGAAGTGAAAGGTGAGGAGCAAGTTAGTTTCAGAATCCATCCTGGACAACAGGGGCTCACAAATCCCAACAGTAGCCTTCTCTATTATCTCACATGGCAGTTTTTCATGTTGTAGTTTATGTCTCATTTGGAAACATAAATGATATGTGTTATATTTAAAAGTGGTAAAGCACAGATGTTAACCTACCCTCTCTAGATGTGCCCAGCAAGAGATTGCAATAAAACTCATACATACTTACCAACTCTAAACAAAATACAAATTTTGGAGTGTAGCTACAGCTCAGGGTCAAAAATGCATCCTAGGATATATGTGTCCATCATAAGAAACGGGACTTTCAATACTGTAGAGGCCCAGAAAAAGCAGAGGAAAGACAAAACAGGACAAACCTATGTGGGCTAGATTTACAGGGAATTTTATCTGAATTTTAATGAAGTTGTAATGCTTGAGAAGCAGAGATTTCTTAGAGGAACATCCAGTAGTAGAGCTCTGAGCCTGGTACATCCTATATGAATGCCTACTCCCATCCACAACTCAAAGATTTTCATGGAGAAGATGTCACTAAACTTGGGACTTTGGAAGCTAGCTAAAAGGGCATGGAACATGACAAACCTGGAAGCTGTTAATTTACAGCACTTACATATTTGCAAGTGTGTAAAGTGGGCAGCAAAACTGGACCTCATACCAGTGGCTGAGGAGCAGGACTGGAATGTGAGCATTATACAGAAAAAGACCACATAGTTTCAAGTGTCAGAGTGGCTACCAAGTACATTAAACCATGTGGCTTAGTTTTTGTATGCTTTGACATCCAGGGCCCTGCTAAGCTGAATGAACTGCTTCCCCCAGGGTTATCCAGTTACTACACAGAGTGATCAACTTACAAGGGGCTAGCACACCTTCATATCTAAGACAACAAATCCAGAACTCTAACACTTCCTTTATGGAGAGTGGAAATAGCAGCCAATGATTCACAATGGTTGTGAACTAGGTCTAAGTACCAAATTACCAGGAAAAGCTTCTATAGTTAGGAGTCTTTAGTTACCTAAATTAGACAATTCTAAGATGTTTACCTTCATTTATCTGTTCTTTTTTTTTTTTTTTTTTTTTATGGAAACAGCAATAAAGACCTTTATTTAAAGGCAACCTCTTCTTTCTGCCACTTGATTCATATCAGCATGTTCTTGTGCACCCACCACCCAATGGTGTGCTGTATCAGAAATGTCCCCTCCTTTTGTGACTTTTTCTCTGACAGCCATCTCCTAATATGTTTGCCTCCCCTTACCTGAGCATCTTGTGATGGCAAATATTATCAACTGTACTGGATCTAGATTACCTAGGAAACAAACCTCTGGGAATTATGTAAGGGAGTTTCTAGATTGGATTAATAGAAATAGAACATAGACAACCAAATATAAATATGTGTAGCAGCATCCTATGGGTTGGGTGGGATTCTGAGCTGAATAAAAAGGAATACACTTCCTAATTTTGAAAGCAATCCTCTTGCCACCAAACTATGGCTGTCATTAGGTCCTGAATGTTCAAACTGTGAACAAAAATAAGCTTCCCCCCCCAGGATGTTTGTGTTATGTATCTTGTCATAGATATGTGAAAAAATTTCATCATAGAAAACTACTATTGAGAAGTAGGACCACTTGTTAAGTTGCCCACCACACAACCCTGTGCATACTATACTGGTGAGTATATGGAAAGTAAAAGTTGTATTTGGTGGGGGGGAATATATGTTTTTAAGTCATAAATTTGGGGAGAGTTTGAAGGTAAATCATAGAGCAGATAAGGGAAAAGTAGATAAATAAAAATTTTGCAAGCAGGTATGAAATGTTCCACAAATTAATAAAAGTATTTTGTTTAAATACAAAAAGAAGTGGGGGGTCATTGCTCTCATGAACCTGATCATGTGGTGTTTTAGGCCTTTGGAATTGATTTATGGAGAATGTGGGAGTTTGGAACACTGAGCTAGAAAACCCTTAAAACACTGTAAAGAGAACTTAATGGGTCATTCTCATGGGAATTCTGAGAGAACAGAGATCCAGCTCGTGAGGTTTCATAGGGGAACAAGTACTCTCCTGAGAAGTGGGCTAGGCATCATTCAGGCCATTCTGAAAAAGAAGCAGCCCTTGTCTTGAGCTTGAGTGAAGTTGAATTCAAAAGTAATTGACTCATGATTTGGTGGAGGAAATCTCAAAGCAGGCTAGTGTTCATGATGAGTCATGACTACGCCTCACAATGCTTCTTCATGTGTACAGTGAAAGGGAGTGACAAATGGAGCCAACTGATATGAGAAGTGTGCCCTTTGCCAGGGAAAGGAATTAACAATTCAGACAGTAGCCATGCCATAACCCTGGGATGTTGACTGGGGAATGTTGCATGCAAGGAGTAGAGTTGAACGAAGGAAGAACTTATATGTGCTTCAGGGTTGCAGAGCTGAAAGGTGAGATTGATGTAGTCCTTTGGATCACCGATGATTCTATCATGAGTTCCAGATGCCTAACACTAAGCTGAAGGATTTCCATTTGTCTTTCTTTTTTGAGTACTGCTTTGGTGTGGTACTTCTTTGCTATGTCCCCATTTCTGTTTTGTAAAGGGAACATTTATTCTGTCTTTGGGCTGTTAAAAGTATGTAACATGTTTATTTTTATGTTATAGCAACTCAGATTTTAAGAAATTGCCTGGGTCTCAGAGGAGACAGCACAAGTATTTCTGTAGAGTGTTAGAACTCTTAAAGACTACAGGACTTTTGATGTTGGGTGAGATGCATTTTGACTATAGATGGATTTTGACAAGAGATTGAAAACTGTGACTTGAAAATGATCTACTTGAGTTTTTATTTGACGTCGTGTAGAGCTGTGATAGTTAATAATGTCAACTTGACAGGATCTACCTTAAATAGGAGACAAACCCCTGGGCATGCAAATGATGAAATTTTCTAGATTAGATTGAGAGGAAAGGCACATCCTAAATGTGGATGGCACCCACCATTCCAAAGGCTGGGTCTTAGCTGGATTAAAAAGAAGAAAGGCGAGCCCAAGAATTCACCTTCTCTTTCCTGTTAGCAGTAGATACTGCTAAGAGTACAGTGACCATTACTTCAAGATTTTCTGCTATACTAGACTTTGCCATCAAACGGTGAACTAAAATAAACACTTCTGTCTTCACATTCCTCTTGTCAGGTGTTTTGTCAGTCCCAGGAAAAGTAACTAAGGCACACTTCATCTACAGAATGTGAGTGGGGAAGGTTAGTTATGCAACTGAAATCTCAGCATATAGGCTGTGTTAGAGGAGAGGTCAGAGATGTGGAATGGGGCAAAGGCCCTGTTGAAAAGCACTTTCTGTTGGAAGCAGAGAGCACCTTTGGCAAACCCTAAAATGTCAGGCACTGTGCTGATCCAGAACAGCAGAAGAATGGACCTCCACATTGCCTCTATTAACATTTATTGAGGAAGCATGTACAATAACCAAACATGGGCAGTCGTGGCAGCATAGCAATATAAGAAGAGATAGCCTTATCAACTCAGGATCTATTGTGTGCATAAGAATCTTTACGCTAGCAGAACAGCAAAGTTTCACTCAATTCTTTCTTTAACTGCCACCTGCTTTCCTCCTCCTGAGTCATGAAGTCTAGCACTCCCCACAGAGGCCCCTTCAGACTGGCTTCACATGGTTTGCCATGAGGAAAGAGAAAATGCATCCGTTTGCACTGGGAGCCAGCTGTCATTCACAGTCTGAGGGCTCAGGATCAGGTTTTATTTTAGGTAGTGTTGCTCTCTGCACCATGAGCAGCACCTCCTAGTTTGGACTTTGGTGGTTGCTAAAGAAATCTGTGTTGATAGGAAGAGCTTAAGGAGCCAGAAGAAGAAAAGTCTACTTAAATTCAAAGTCACCAGAATCTGCTCTGCCTTATAAAGAAGTAATAATTCCATCAATGGATATGCGAATCAATACCATCTTTCTCTTTGCAGACATTGGAGGATGAAGGAGAGGAAACTGAACAAGAAGAAACAGATGATGGAATAGCCCAATACCCCCTCCATTAATTTGTGCCATTATGAAGCCGTGAAAAGATAATTATACTGCTAAGAATTGATACTTCTGGCCTCATCATGGATCATAGACCTCAGTGACAAAGCATCCAAAAACACATTATTGTTCTTTCTTATATTTAAATACAACACAGGTACTGTCATTAGTTTTACAATCTTGCAAAAATTTAAATAAAAATTTACAGAACTGATTTAACCTAGCTATCCTCTTCTCCCTTCTACCACCTCTTTCTGAAACCAGAACATCTGGTTTTGAAGTTGGACATGTCTCCTCTGCAACACAAGGGTCTGATCGATAGGGAGCTAGAAAGGTTTTCACATTAAAGTGGAGTGAGTTTGGTAGGGGTTGCTTGCAAAGGCCAGGAGAGTGGAGAACCAGGTCACGAGGCATTCTTCAGAGGGAATAAGAATGATGGAAGCCCCGTCCTACTGCAATACAACTGTTTAAAAGTGTTTGCAAGGGTTTCAGAAAAAGAGCCTTTTTTTTTTTTAAACATGTGGAGTCATGAGCAAGACACAGAAGAAACCATGTGTGGAATGGAGGATCCATCATCCAAATTTCAAGCCAGTTCCCAGCAACCAACTAGTACTATAAGGCTCCAAGAACCTGCAGGAATATTGCCTGTGGAGGATTGATAAGGATGAGCACACTAAATGTCACAGGACAAAGATGGGGCTGGTACTCTGGAAGGGGCAGGGCTACAGGGTAACCTTTGGTGTTGTTCCTCATATGTCTACTTTGGCTTCTGATACAGGGTCCCTCATTGGTCTAGGGCTCAACAATTCAACTGGGCAAGAGAGTTAGTAAGCCCCAGGGAGCCCCTGTCTCCTCATCACTGTGATTTTATACTTATCACCATACTCACCTTCTTCATGTAGGTTGAGAAGCTTATATACAGGTCCTTTGCTTGCATAGAACTTGACCAAATGAACTAATATTTCATCCCTATTTGTTTCGTTTTAGGCAAAGATAGACAGTGAAATCTGAGTACAGAGTTAAGAGTGGCTAGCGAGGTTGGAGTACTTCAAAGAATAGTCAGTTAAGTCTCCTCAGTGAGGGGTAGGTCTATTGGAGACCTACAGGTACCTAAGAAGCATTCAGGAAGGTAGCATTATATACCAAATAAGGGAATATCAAATATCATAGGAGCAACTTAATATGCAATACATTATATATCTCTGCTAATATGGTTGACAGCTCTCTTTTACCTGACTTTAGATTTCTGGACACATCAGCTTATTGGGATATTTATTGAACTACTGAACAAATATTTTCTTGAGTGACTAGCACATAATAGTGAATGTTGCAGAGTGGGTGATGAGCTAGATGCAATAAATATGAGCCCTAAGGGATTGGCCATCAGACTGGGGCAATCTAATTTTGATGTCCATAATTCAAAAGCAATTGGGATAAAGAGCTACACTGAACATAAAGACACATGGATGTCACAAAAAAGGCTATTTTCAGGAAGGACAACCAATGGAACTTCCTGGAAAGGGGCTTATGTGATATCTACATAACATACGCCTTGAAGAGAGGCAATGGATCAGGTCATCAGCCTGCAGCCACTGACATTACCGTTGCATTGCCAAAGCTATTTTCTCCAAACCTGCTGCCAGATTGCCAGGCACAGGATTGTGACACCTACCCTTCTCCATGCATGGTCACCACAAACACTCTGCAGATGAGGAAACCCCTTGAGGGAAGTATTTGAATCAGTAGAGGTCTAGAAATGGCCATCTGCAAAGGAAGGCGCCAAAGATGCTGCAAGTCAGAAGCAACTGTCCTACTGATCAGTCTGGCAGTGATAACATACTAGAGTCTCTATTCCTTGTTAATTCACAGAGGTTCCATGTCCCTGTCTCTAAAGGAGGTTTTCTTGTTTTGTTTTGTTCTCTAAAGACATATATGTATGATAAACAAGGCCAGTTTTCAGGTACTCAGCACACTCAACTCTCCAGGACACCAAGAGTACATAGGGCCATGACTATGGCTTTCTTTTCTACTTCTGCTCTTTATGACACACCTGGTAGAGCCTAGAGAGGAATAGGGTACAAAACAGCAGGAGTCAAGAAGCAACAGAATGGGGTGGGTTCAGAGGAATGTGCAGAAAGGGTATAGTGTGGATATCAGGTCAGAGATGTGGGTATCTAAAAGGAAGAAATGTGGGGAGACACAGGTTCAGGGGAAGAATGGGGCTCCAGGAAGAGGGGGTCAATGGAGTAGGGAATGAGGACCACAATTGTCCATTGTGGTCCAGGAATGGCCAGACTAATTCAATTAGCACACAGGAGAGAGACAGGCTGTCTGCAGACACAGGTTATGCAATAGTAGGCTGGAGGTTTCAACACATCTTGACCTCTCATTAGCAGCAGGAGGAAAAGAGACAGCCAGAGTATGGCTGTGTGTCTAGAAGGACCCCCATTCTGTGCTGGTTTGAGTAAATACAAACAGAAAATCCCTTTTATATAGCCTTTACCCAGCAGTCCTGGTTTTCATTTTACACTCCTATCACTTCTGATATGTGATAATGTGAAGAGACTTGAGTTTAGAGTGTGGTATGAGTCAGTTAAGCATTTGTAAAATGTTTCCCCATGACACAATTGACACTAAGACGTGTTCAGGAGTCTCACCAACTCACTCTCATTTCATCTTATCCATATAACCCTAGGCAGCATAAAAACACTTGGTTTCTAATGAGGCTGCAGATTCAATTCAGAAATATGACTGACACTAAATACATAGTCAGAAGGCTGCCATATAGGAATTCATTTCCAGGTACATAGCATCCTTTACTTTCCCCTCAAAAGAATATAACAGTTCAGCCCCAAATCCTCAGTCAGAAAGGCTGCTGGAAGAGACAATTGTTCTGGGATTCCTGGATCCATCTGAAGATCAGAACATCTCTGAGCATAAGAGCTGATAAAAGAGAAGTATGAAACTCAAATCAGGCTAAGCCACAGCAGAAAGCTAGATAATTAAGAGGAGACATGAAGAAGAGGAGAAGGTAAAAGAGGAGGCGTAAGAGGAGGAGAGGGAGGAAGATGGGGATGAGGAGACAGCATCCTTCTTTAGTCTAGTTAAAGAGCCCACCACATAAGTCAAGAACACCATCACTATTAACATCAGTTAAGACAGTTGCCTACATGGAAACAATATTCTTTTTATATAAAGTTGTTTCAAACAAGAATGCAAAAACAACAATGAGTCATGCTTAAGATCTAAGTGTATATGGCCCTCCAGTATGACCTTTCTCCCAGATGTAAAACTGTAATTTTCTAGGAATCTGACCAGAAAGAATCACCGCATACCAACCTTGTGACCAAATGATTTTATATTATCAGATTGCAGTCTTGTCCAAGGCAACTTGAGTGCCACCCTATAATCTCAATTATTGAAAAAGGTTTTTAAAAAAGGAAAAGAAAGAAAGGCAAAATAAAAGAAAGGAAAGTATTTCTTAGCAATTCTTTGCGATATAACTTGAGGACCACTAAAGTTGTTATGTGGCTAAGACATCTAACTCAAGTCTTTTTATAAGTGCCTGGGTATGTGTCTTTGGAATATCTTTTCTACATACACCCCGCCACTACCACCATGGTTAAGACTGTTAAACGACCCCTTTCACTTGAATAAAGGTCTTTGAAAAACATTTTATAAGCAGCATGGAGTTGTATCTCCAGCCTGCACCCTGCCGTTGTCAGCAACACCTCCATTGTCAGTGACATCACCAATGTTAATACCCTCAGGGATTAAGTGCTTTCAAGTTTATGAATATCTGAGAACTCTCCATATTAGGAAAACATCCTCCATCTCTTGTTTACATCTTAATCAGTTCCTGTGGGCACGATTGCCCTGGAGTTTAGACTGGGTGGTGCATTCATGGAGTAATGAAGAAAGTCTATATGTATCTTCATCCAACATTCCCCAGAGCACCAAGAACTAGAACTCTTGGACAGACTGTGAAAATGTAAGAGAGCTTAGCTAATTTTATGTGACTTGAAAAAAATGGTAATTTATCCAAATCTTTAGGTATCCTAAATCAATACCTCTCCGTGTAATATAAAACTTTATGAATACTACAGAATTAGCATAAAGAAAGATTTAGGAATTGCATTTAAAACAAGGACTCTTTCTTACAGAGAACATTATAAACAAAACCAATGGAATAGAGGCTCAGTTCTTTTACTTATCACTAGGCTCCTTGATAAGCTGATGAAATAACAACATCTATCCTCTTCTCTGTGCCCCCCACTCTCTAGCCTTCTTCCTTTGTGTTCCTCTTTCTTCTTCCTCTTTTTCTCCCCCTTTCTCTTCTATTTTCTCCCTTGTTCATTTTCTTTCTTCTCTCTCTTCTCTCCTTCTCCTCTATTCCTCTCTTATCCCTTTTCCTTTCTCTTCTTTATTCCTTTGTTCCTTACTTCAGTCAGTATAACACACTAACTTACAGATGATAGCCACTTTCACTTGATAAAAACTGCCTGAATGGATCAGTAGCAGTATTAATAAGTTCTACATTATCTTGTAATTATTTGTACATTGTGATTTTTTTCATTAAAAAATGCTAAAGCAGTTGTCAGGTCCCGCTCCACATGGTAGTAGTTCATGTTCAGCATTTGCCAGAAGCACTGGTCCCTGGATGAGATACCAGGCATAGTAGGGTCCCTGGTTTGTAGCCAAACCATTGTTCCAAAGTGAAAGAAACAGGGATAGGACTGGTGGGCATTGACCTAAGGGAGGAAAGGCAAATACTGCTTCCCTCTCCTATATGGAGCCGAAGACCAAATGATTGATAACTGACTTTCTGGAAGTGAGTCACTCATTGCTGAAACACTTATATGGAAGTTATTGTCCTTTGACAATCCCATGAGAATATATAAGCTGAAACTACAACAAAATGACACAACCTTGCTCAGCTATTTAAATAAACAACAAAGTCTCCTCCTGCTGGCACCAATTTCTTGGCATTTACCTCATTAAAGTGACAGGAATGCATATTTGGAAGTGGAAATACTGTTCATTATTGTGTAGTTAAGTAATTGACTGGATTCCTCAACACAGGAAATGAAGAAAACATTTACTATCCTTGAGAAAAGAAAACAATCTCTAAACTAAATTTAAACATGTACCTGCAACTGTGAAAGCCACGGGACATCTACATTTGCATCTGGTTCAGCAAGTTTATGCTACCAGATCTTGCAGGTAAGGTGCTTCCAGGTCAAGGAAGATGAGAACTATTCCAAAACATAGTTATATAAGCCCTAGGTTGTGGTGGCTTTGTCTACAGGCCTTCTACTCTAAGATTAGGCTGAGTAAATGTTGGCATTTTGATTAACACGGTATGTTTTAAAATTCTAATTTGTTTCTTTTAATGATTAAAATGAATACCCAACATTTCTAGCATCCCTTGTCCCACAAAAGGCTTGAATGATGCATTAAGTTTCTAGTCACTGAGTCTGTGTGGTGATATTCAATGATACAGTATTACTTATCTCATTTCCTTCCTCTTCCTCATCCTCTTCCTCCTTCCTGTTTGTTCCAAGTAATCATCAAATGGCTACCCATCATGAACCAAGAACCCTGCTAGGGATTCAGACCCAAAAGTAAAGTAAACACCACTGGTAGCTCACAAGATATTAGGAGACACAGAAGTGAAACAAAGAAACTAGACTAATTTAGAGAAGGAGCTTTAGAATCAGGCACGTACAAGTCCAATCATTAGCCTCCCACAGGCCTGGTAAACCTGAGGATAAATTTGTTGCAACTCAAAAATTGTAGCCCATGACAAAGACCTCAGGAAGACATTCAAGATCCAAGTTTCTATTCAGCTTCTCCTCCTTCCTGTTTCACTCTGTATACTCCTTCAATGCAAAATTCAGAAATGAGTTTGAAAGAATTCTTTACACAAGACAAATCACACAATCCTACTTTTCTTTATAGACAGAGACTTTGAAATCTACAAACATGACTCTTTCTCCCACCTTTCTGTGTAAGAGTTGATCAGAAAAAAAATTTTTGACTCCTTTATGGTGGGCCAGGATAGTTTTTCTACTTGAAAGAGTACACAAAGATCCCTTTGCACAGTAAACAAGTCATTTCTGCTCCTATGAGGGGCCACATCCTATCTTCTTTTGTAGGCATTTTGGCCATCCACACATAGGTGACAAAATGTTCCCTTTCCATGAATAAACATGATTGAGCCTAAGACCAGGCTAAGCTTCTCTTTCTGCTTTATATCTCTCTCCAGCTGCCTTTTACACATGCAGCAGACATGCAGCCAGTCTCCATGTGAATACCCCAACAATTGGAGGGGAAGCTCTTCATAAAGCTGTAGCCTGACTGTGGTACTTGTTCCCCAACAGGGCTGCCTTGTCTGGCCTCAGTGGGAGATGATGCCCTAATCTGGCATAAGCTTGATCTGCCAGGGTGGGAGAATAACAGGGTGGGGAAGGGGATCCTCTCAGAAAAGAAGAGAATAGAGGATGAGGGATGGAAGAAGGTCTCTATGAGGGAGCACTAGGAGGGGGCAAAGTATTTGGGATGTAAATAACTTTTGGTCATCCTGATAAGCCCTTAGAAGCAGTGATCAAAGGAGTGTTCACAAAATTTTGTTTACTGCCTTGCT